>BSBK01001906.1:1042500-1072500 GCA_027943335.1 Chamaecyparis obtusa
ATAGCTAAACCATAGTAAAAATCTGAATTACCAGATCCAACTATTAATGTTTACTTAGCAATAGAAATCCTTAATAATGAAACAACCATTTAAAATTTCCAGATAAATCCATGAAACCTCTTTCCAAAATAACCATAGCAAAGCATCCTCTTTTCATCAACTGAAAGAATAACTTAAGAAAAATTTCCAATACTATCCTTAGTAACTCAAACAATAATAATAATATCCAATTCCTAACATTTTTGCAATATTATAACTGATAATTGAAACATCCAATTTTATTGTCAACTGTTTAATACAATTAATACTTAAACATCAATTCCATTTTTCTGTCACATTCTAGCCAACAGAGTTATTAGTAAATCCGTGAAGAGTTAACAATCAATTTCATATACTAATGTATAATGCAGAAATACACATCATCTACATATTTACCACCCATATAAAAAAAATGCACTTGCAACAGTTCTATCATCTCTATTACAAAGTGACCTATGTACATACTTGTAGGTGTACACACATATATATACACTCACGGTACGTGTATATACATATATACATATACGTTCCTACAATTATATATATATGTACATACTTAGAGGCGTACACACATATATATACATATGTATATACACTCACGATATGTATATATACATATATATACATACGTTCCTATAAGTATATATATATATATGTATGTATGTATGTATGTATGTACCCTTGTAATTATACAGAACTCAGAGCACTACATCATAATTAAAATTCTATCAGAAATACATAAAATCAAATAACTCATTCAAAACATGAACTGCCATTACTATTGTTACACCAATGACACTGTGTTCCAATTCACATAGAATTTATTAAGTCGACAAACTAGAGAATCATAAGAATCCAAATCAGCCTACATTCTTATACTCACAACCCTTTCCACAGACAGACAAACCAACTGCTACAGAAGCTATCAATAGCCTATAGACCAACACCATAACCAAATCTACGAAAGTAAATAGTGTCTACCGAGGTTTTCACTATAGACCCCACCATTACCGAGAATACAAAAATACTAAGAAACAAAAGCTATATTCTATATTTGCTACAACACGACCATCTCATAGCACATGATTCTTAAGGAAAACTTACCAACAGACCCAACATATCTTCTAAACAAACAACTACAGGATATATGCTCGAAATCTCATCCACCTCTCCCTACAGCATAACACTGCCAACTGCTATAAGAATAACTAACATTGAGTCCAATACACTGCTAACATCAACTTAGACTTTGTGATAACCAAATTTCAACTCTTGAAACCAAAACCACAGGCTACTAGACAGAGAAAAGCACTCTACAAACCTCCAACCATGATAAACAAAGTTTTGCTATACCAAAGCTCGACAAAGACAAGTAAGTCGACTACAACATTCAATCAGTGGGCATCAAAATAAACATTTACTGTGATTACTCAACCAAAATGAACAATCAACTTAGAAATTATGAAGTCGGATACAGGATACAAAATCACATAATGTTCCAAGATTCACAAAAATCTTCTCACTATGGTTACTCACCAATTCTAACCTAGGAATCCATAGAACCTGATATCTATACAAAACAGAGAACCCACAATAACCAAAAGTCTCGAAACCAAATTGCCTGGTGACAAGACCAAATACTAATACTAGCAAAAACTATTCCTGAACACAAAATAACATACCAAAGACTCGGTAAAAATGATAGTAGAGATATGAAAGCTTCACAGTCTTAACTCTCCAATGTTACTTCCTTGCACACTACACTGTAGTTCCCACAACTGAAGCCATGACAAAAATCATGGAACAGTGAAATACAACAAACTCCCAAACACAGGAAACCCTACACTTCCATATTCCTATAATAACAGTATCATAAATTTGACAACCCCAAAACATGTTTCTAAATTACTGAACCGAAAACACACAATCGCAATCCCCAAATTTCAAATAGCGAACATAAACACTACAATGTGTAATACCATACAATTTGAAAGACATTTCTACAGCAAACAAGAAACATTCCTATCATAATGCATAATACAAGTAGAAATCATTTTTAATGAAATTTCATAAACCAGATTCATAAAGAAAGAAAGAGTTGAGTTAGAGAATGCCCCTGCCTTTAGTACAGAGTGGGGGTGTTCTGAAACCTGAAGTTGAAACCAAAGACCTCACTCCCAACTGGTGAGCTACACCAAATCCAAACCCTTTCTCAGCAATGCTAAACCCACCGAAAATGTCCAAGAACCAAGCAATGAAACCGAGCACCCCATGACAGAGCTCGTTTCATAAGCACCAAAAACTGAATAGCACTTCCAAATGATAGCTCGAAAACCAGAAACAGAACTGTGAAATGCAAAATAGAGAATCCCATTATTAATGCACAAGTATACAACCATTTTCCTCTCCAATCTGAATAGAATGACCCCATTTTTGCAACCTTTCCAGGCATCAAACCCATTACCTCAACAGAGAAAAACCTTGCCAATGCAAATGACCGACAGGGAACTGAAGTCATTCAATGCCAATATGCATACCATAGCTGCATTAAATTTCAAACTTATCTTTCACTGCCACCTTCACTAAACATAGTGACAATTGTCACCACAGTACACATACTTACCGAGAACTCCCAATAACACATGCTTAGAATTAAATTGCATATGCATATGACAACCAAATCCCAATGCACATTCAAAACAAGGCAAAACAAATATCCTAACACAGTGAGTTTAATATAACATAGCCCCATTAAATCATAGTTCATGAAACCATAGGGAGTATTTCAAAGCCATAGCCAAAGTTAAACAATTTACTAACCTTAGCTTGTTAACCATAATACATAGAGTGTTAGGATATTACTAACCCCCTTCTAACTTAACACATAACTTACTACTAACTCATTCTAACATTTAAACTTATTTATATTCTTTTAAATTTCAATTTCCACTTAACAATCAACACTAACATAATAAAATCATTTATACACTAACATTAATCATAAAATTAACCATATTTTCCTTTCACAATAATAGACCAATATAACATCAAAATTCTCATTAATGAAAACTCAGTTGCAGAATAGGAATTCCTCATCCTTCCTCCTAAGTAACACAAATTTCCAAGTACCAAAGTCAACAGAGAAACTGATAATTCAGAAAAGACAGTATCTATAGCTATTTAATTAAATCCAATAGATCCAATGTCATAGTCTAACCAAAGATTAACAATTAATTGTCAAGCTAAATATCCATAATCTGTCTAAGATATAAATCGAAGTTAAAACAAAGCTATAATCCACTCACAACCAAAAGAGTCTGAACATAACAAATCCGAACCAAGACATAAATCCACCTTAGAAGAACTAAATAAAGATGAAGAATCAGAAACCAAGTCACAAACAGATAGGGGCATGACAGTGTTGGTCATTGTTTTACGTATTGAGTTTTAGCAAAGCTTAGTATGCAACCTAGGAGTTGTTTAGTGATCTTTTCAAAAAAAATTGTTGGTGTGTTTTTGTCCTAGTATTTTGGGCATTACATTTTGGTATCAAAGCATAGTTTCTACTCTAGGAACCTAAACCCATTACATTTTCCAACTCACTATTTTTTTTCTACCTTAGTGTAGGATGCCTCCAGTCACGTGAAATGCTCTCTAACATGGATGAAGAGCTAGAGGTGGCCATGTGGTAGTAGAGGGTGTAGAGTAGGTAGTTGAGGGAGTAGGTGGTGAGCAGGAGCCCCCTCCTTTGCCGCTACCTAATCCCAACCAGGATATACTTAATGCACTACAAAATTTAGCTAGTATTATTATGGATAGATTGCCTCTAGGAGGTTAGTAGGCTGAGGCCTGAGAGAGGAGTAGGAGTCTCCCTCCTATACATGTAGAGGAGTAGGAAGACTATGAGGATGAGTCACTTCATATGCCAAAGCCATTACCAATGGTAGTACCGAGAGTTCCCTATGATACAGAGGACCAAATCAGAGATTTTATATGACTACAGCCGCTACCCTTTTTAGGATCCATGGGTGGGACAAAGGCTAAGGCTTGGCTTTTGAGCCTTGAGTTTCTCTTTTGGTTGCATCCTTACGAGAGCAACCTTAAGCCATGATTTGCAGTACACATGCTGAGAGGGACAACCTCTACCTGTTAGAGGTAGGAGTATAAAAGCCACCTAGTCATAGACACCCTCACATGGGAGACCTTCCTTGAGAGATTCTAAGCTTGGTATATGTTAGAGCACTTCAAGTAGTGCCACATTGTTGAGTTTCATGACCTACAATAGAGAGGTCTATTTGTAGCACAATATGACAGTAAGTTCCTCGAGCTCCTTCCCTATGTGTGATATATGAAGGACAAGAAACTTTAGGTCAACCACTTCATTAAGGGGTTAAACTATATTATAGTTGATAAGGTGTAGATAGTACCTTTAGGATATTTATGTGATACCATAAAGAGGGCCACAATTGATAAGGAGATCCATAATAGGTCTCACAATGCACAAGACAGGTCATAGAACCATAGTTCCGCACCAGTCTTTTGGTTTCAAGAAATCCCACTAGAAGGGAAATTAGAAGAACTCATCAAGGTCTACAAGGGACCTCAGTAGCAATAAAAGCAATAGTCTTAGTAGAGTTAAAGAAAAAGGCCTCCACAGGGACAATAGGGCTCTAAGTCGAAACAGTGGCATTCACAGGGTTCTCGACATGATCAGAGAGCTCAGACATAGTTATCCAAAGGTAGCTATAGTTGGATTCAGATCCAAGCTAGAGGTCTATGCTACACATGTGGTGCTATGGGGCACATAGCTAGAGACTTTCCTCTAGGTCTTCCAGGCAGCAGTTAGAGGGTGACAGCTTCAGAGCCTACCATAGGAGACATGGGAAAATCCCACCAAGTATTTGCAATGGTTGATAACTACCTAGTTGAGCATCAGGCCATGGTTATTGAGGTTGTAGGAATGATTGGAGGTAGTAGCATTTCTATTCTTTTTTATTTAGGAGCTACTAACTCTTTTATTACACCTTTTATAGTGGACTGTTGTGGGCTAGTGGCAGCTAGACAGGATGTCAGTTGGGAGGTTGAGTTAGCCTCAAGTACTAGAGTGTTAGTTATTTCTTTGGTGAGGGGATGTCTGTTATAGATTGGAGACATGACCACCTCAGTTGAACTTCATGTCACAACACTAGGATCCTTTGATGTCATTCTTGGCATGGATTGGCTTTATGCCCACAGAGCCAAGATGGATTGTAGACAGAAGAGAGTTGAGTGTGTTGATGATGATGGTGTGTCTTCAGTTATCTCATGGGTTCAGAGACCTATATCTCTTCATATGATTTCTTCTATGGATCTTAAGCGGTGCATGCGAAAGGGTTTTTAGCTATTTTCCATCAACATCAGTGATAGAGAGGAAGAGTTCAAGAAGGAGACTTTCCTTGATGACCACCCTATTTTATAGGAGTTTTCATATGTATTTCCATTAGAGCTACCTAGTATGCCACCACCTAGAGTAGTGCGTTTTCACATTGATCTTATTCTAGGAGCAGAGCCCATATCTTGAGCACCCTATTGAATGCCTACCCATGACCTCAAGGAGGTCAAGATTCATTTGGAGGAGCTCTTGGAGAAAGGGCACATTCATCCTAGTTTATCACCATAGGGTGCACCCATCAATCTTCATTAAGAAGAAGGACAAATCTCTTAGGTCATGTATGGATTATTGATAGCTGAATAAGGTGACCATCAAGAATCAGTATGCACTTCCTATGATAGATGATTTTTTCAATCAGCTTTAGGATGCCCATGTGTTCTCAAAGATAGACTTGAAGTTAGGGTATCACTAGTTGATGATTGTGGAGAGTGACATCCACAAGATTGCATTTTGTACATGCTATGGCCATTATGAGTTCATTGTGGTTCCTTTCAAACTCATGAATGCTCTAGCCATATTCGTAGCCTTATGAATGGATTATTCCACTCATTCTTAGATAGATAATTTGTGGTGGTTTTCTTGGATGACATTTTGATCTACTCATGAGATGAGCATGAGGATGAGGAGCATTTGAGACAAGTCTTGCAGTGCTTGAGGGATAAGTAGTTATTTGGCAGTTTGTTGAAGTATGTCTTCTTTGTATTAGAGGTTCATTACCTTGGCCATGTGATATCAAGAGATGGGATCTTAGTTGACCCATCTAATATTAGAGAGATTATGGATTGGCCAGCACCTACCAATGTGATAGAGGTCAGGATTTTCATGGGTCTTGTAGGCTATTATAGGTAATTTTTTTAGGGATTCTCTAGAGTGGCCCATCCTATCACTTACCTTCAAAGAAAGGGGAATAAGTTTGAGTGGACAGAGAGGTGCAAGATAGCTTTTCAAGAGCTCAAGAGAGCACTTACTAGCGCACCTATCCTTGTAGTACTAGATCCATCAACGGACTTCGTAGTATGCACAAATGCATCATTAGATGGGATTGGAGCAGTGCTTATGCAGGGTGGTTGAGTTATTGCCTATGAGTCTAGAAAACTTAAGACTCATGAGTTTAACTACCCTACCCATGACCTAGAGCTAGCAATAGTGGTGCATGGTTTGGTTAGGTGGTGACATTTCCTATTAGGTCATAGATTCAAGCTTCACTCAAATCATCAGACTTTGTAGTACATATTCACATAGTCATATCTTAATGCTAGGTAGAGGAGGTGGATGGAGTTCCTTTGCAAGTATGACTTTGATGTTCATTACATCAAGGGTAAATAGAATGTGGTAGCCAATGCCTTAAGTAGGAGATGTCATGAGATTTGAGCCATGAATTATAGAATAGATTTGAGAGGGTTTATATTGCAGCACTTGCATGAGGATGGATTCTATTCTAAGGTTTGTTAGTTAGTTCAGGATTAGAGGCCCCTTGAGGGGAAGTTCTTAGATTATACCCTAGAGTCTGATGGTCTTCTTTTCCATACATGATGTATTTATGTACCTTCTTCTAGTGGGTTGCGTGACTTCATTATCCTTAAGGCTCATAGAGAACCATATGTAGCATACCCCAGAGTCAAGAAGTTACATGCAGATTTGAGATAGCTTTATCATTGGCCGAGTATGAGGATGCATATTATAGAGATAGTGGCTAGATGTTTGGAGTGTCAAAGAGTTAAGGCAGAGCACCACTATCAAGGTGGGCTTCTTCAATTGCATGAGATACTTGAGTGGAAGTGGGATGTTATATCCATGGACTTTATAGTTGGTCTTCCTATGTCATCTCATCACCATGATGCTATTATGGTGATAGTGGATAGGTTGACCAAGGTAGCCCACTTCTCACCTATTCATACTACCTTTACATCACCTACAATAGCATAGGTTTTCATGAGAGATATTGTTAAACTTCATGGCATTCCTCATATGATTATATCCAACAGGGATTCTCTCTTTACTTCATCTTTTTGGAGAGAGCTTTTGATCGCTTTAGGAAACAAGCTCAATTTTAGCACAACTTATCATCTAGAGACAGATGGTTAGATTGAGAGAGTCAACCAGGTGTTAGAGGACATGCTACACATGTATGTGATGGATCATTAGGTTAGGTGGGAGGAGTTCCTAAATTTAGTCAATTTTTCCTATAATAATGGGCATCATACATCATTGGGTATGCCTCCTTACCAGGCCTTGTATCAAGTTGGGACAGGATTGAGGATAGAGTTTCTATTGGTCTAGAATTAGTCAAATAGATGGAATAGTAGGTAGATCTGATTAGGCAACATCTTAGAGAGGCCTAGGATCAATAGAAGAAGTATGCAAATGTTGGGAGGATTGGTAGGGGTATTTCGTTAGGGATGAAGTCTTTTTAAGAGTGCATCTACATAAGAGCCCAATCCATTTTAGAAAGGGTTCTAAGCTGGCCCCTCACTTTTTCATATCTTTTGAGATTTTGGAGAGGATAGGCCCAGTTGCATACCATTTAGCTTTTCCACCTAGCTTTCCATGCATCCAAAATGTGTTTCATGTATCTATTTTGAGGAAATATATTTATGATGAGTCTCATATCATTGATTGGAATTATTTAAAGGTGGAGTCAGATGAGCAGCTAGCTTTGGAGCCCATTCATATATTGGCTCACAGGTCTCAGGCCCTTCGAGGCTGAGAGCTAGATTAGGTTACAGTTCAGTGGGATTGCTATGATGAGGTCAGAGCATCTTGGGAGGACACAACACAGATGAGAACTCAGTATCCCAATCTATTCGATGAACTCCAAGAGGAATTTCATGCCTAGGGGGGGAGGATGTGAGGTCCTACCCCAGACCATCTTAGCTCAACTGATGTTTGCACACATGGACTATCTAGATGATACACTATTTTGAGATATTAGACCTATTTTGATTATGAATTCATATCATTAGACATTATGTGATTATTTTACATGATTATATAGATGATGATGTTTGATGTACCTTTACATGCTTATGTTAGTTTTACCCTAATTTTTAGCATGCAAGATGATGAACATAAATAGGAAAACATTTCCTATAGGAAGCTATTCAATACTACTTTTTAGGTGATGTAGATTATCATTTTATTATTGCATTCATATTAATTTTTTATATTGTACTCTAAGTATTTCTCACATTCAAATTTTCAAATTTATAATTGATCATTACATTGTGCAATCAAACTGAATGTAATAAACAAATGTTCTTTCATATTTCATCTTTCATGTCCAAACAGAGTACATATTACATAATAGAAAGCATGATAGAAGTATGAGTAGGTTCCCATGCATTTACTTGGTCATCTCCATATTGCTGGTTGGTTTGTTTGTTAAGTCTTTGGGTCCATTATCCATGTCTTCATCTCCTAGGGGTCTTTAAGGTTTTTTCCTGCATCATGAGAGTGAAAATATATTAGATCCAGTTGGATCTAAGAAATGCATGAAAACAAAACATCAGACAACAATCAATCTTTCAGAGGTGCACATATTTTTATGATATCAATGCAATAAGAAAATATGGATCCACATAAACTGAAAAGTAGTATTAAAGGGACATTACCCCATGAAACCTTTTACTATATATGGTCATCATTATGCATGTTTTTTTTATATTTAAACCAAATATCTAAATCAAAGGGACTTAGTTCTTGTAGTTGAGAAACCTTTTTCAAAAATAGTAGGATCTTATTAGGTTAGTGAACAATATCAGTGGACTGGTATTAATTTAAAAATGTCACCATACTTGGCATTCACACAAAACTGATATTTTGGTCATGTTAACTAACCTAATAAGATGAGTTTGATGTTGTTTCTAAGATTGCCAAAGTCAAAGATGCAGTGCTCAATTGACTGGTTTTCATATCACAATTAGAAGAAGATGATGCAATATCAAAGTGCATTAAAAGATGTTACAGCCTATGCATGTAAAGATAGAGAATTCATAACTAATGTGCACTTTAATGAAGGACAATTCCTTTTCAAACAATGACAAATGAATCTACATATATGGATTATGAATTTACAATGAATGTGCTTTGTTACAAGTACAAGAAAAAGAGATAGCCATGTTGTAAATGCCAATATCCTACAGGATAATGACTGGTAATAGTGATAATAAATTGCATATTCATATGATAGTGCTGAATACAAAATGCTACAAGAAGTGACCAAACAATAGTGATGTAGGCCAAAAGATTCATGTTCAAAGTATAGTGCTCAAGAAATGCTATAAGAATTTTATTACAAATTATCAAGAAATGCTTACTTTCTAGTGTTTTTGAGTGTCATGAGCCCATGCTTGAGCCTCTTAAATAAATAAACTAAATTTTTTTATATTTGTTGCATTTCATATTAGTGAAAAAATCATTTTCACTGATCATTGTCATTTTAACTATGTAAAATCAGTCAGCATGTAATAGACAACATATTGTTTTTAAGTTAAGAAAATATTGAATAGGGGTCATAGTCTACAACATAGATCAAAACTTGGTGGTTTTTGTTCAAATCACAGAGTTGTAGAGAATAGAAGATGCATTATTTGAAGAAATTAATTTTAGATTGCAAGCTTGGTGTTTGTGAGTGTCACGAGCCCGTGCTTGAACCTCACAAACTACTAATTTTTCTATATTTTAAACCAGATGGCAACATAATATTTAAACATTCTTTTGTATTCAAGTTTCATGCACAAGGCTCAATGCACAGTCAGGCTTTGAAGATAAAAACATGGTGATCTTGATTTAGACAAGAAGAAACAAGTTTAAAACTAGGATGGTCATTGTTGTCAGTCAATAGTGGACATGATAAGAAACTGAACTGAAGATAAATGGCATCTATTTTAATGGAGCATCAAACACCAATTCCAGTACAAAAGAACAAGCATGATAATGATCACTATCAACAGTGATAAAAATGACTAGTGCATAAGACAATAGTGCTAGAGTTGACTGGTGTAACAAAAGACAAGAAACCCCTAAATGATTGCAAGCAAGAACCTTGAATGTAAGATCAGCAAAATATTCAAATGAAGCAAAGAAAAGAAAAGAGGAGAGTCACTTATCTCTTAGTCGAGTTCTCTAGACCAAGAAAAATCCTAAATTGATAAATTTGAAGTCCGAATGACAGAGGTAGATAATCCCTTAACTCTAGCAAGCATACGATAGCCAGTGCCTCGAAAATGAAAAAGCCACATTGCATTTTACCTCAAATATTTCACGTGGGTTGCGGATTGTATAGTGGTCATGTTGACCTTCTTTGTAATTGTTTAGACTTAGGTTTTTATGCTAAGCTTAAGTTTTGTATAGGCTGGATATATATTGAGTTTAACTCAATTAAATGTAATATGTTGGTATATTCTTTAAATGATTTTTATCTTAAAAAAACCAACATTAGGGGATGGTTTAGTGGTATTGTATAGGGTTGAAGTTATGTTTTCTTGGCAAGATTGAGGAGGCTAAATTGGAGTTGATTTAGGGCTAAATAAGGGGGCTAGATTTTTGAATTTGGGCCCTTAGGAGGCTATAAGACTGAATTTCTTTATCATTTTTGGGAGTTCAAGATTGTTGAGAGGACTTAGTGAAATTTTTATTCCTTTATGCCTTTCACTTATGTTTTTGTAACCTATCTTGATATTTTTAGGAATATAATGTAAGTATCCCATATTCCATACATTTTCTAAGTATTGAATTCAATCCTTTTCATCTTTTGCATTTAAGTGTTTATTTGTTTTTATAACAAGGAGAAGTGAATTAATCTAATTCCTCCTCTTAGTGATAAAAAGAAAACCTTTTTGCAAAAATTGTATGTTTGTTGAAAAATTATCACTGTTTGTGGTGTATACCCTAATAATGATTCTAGGTTAACCTATATGTTGAACAGTGAATGATAATACAATCTCATTAGTATGTGCATTATGGATGCTATTTGGAATAACAAATAAGTTTGAGTTCAGTTTTGGTGTTTCACCCCATTTTCATTTTAGTTTTAAAGCTATTTCTTTCTTCCCTTTTCCCAATCAAAGTTTAGTTTAGGTGATATTCCAAATTCTATAGGAACCAGCCTAGAATCTATAGACTCCTTCTCAATTAGAGTCTACCCACAACTTGAGAAGGTTTCCATGTTAGCATGAAATATCTGTATACCCTAATGCCTAAGTTAGGGTGATATTTCAAGGCTTTAATAGTTTTTGGCACACTTGGTGGGACCTTGTGATACATGAATTGAATCCAAACAAGGAGTGTTAAAGAGTTTGAGTATTTGTAGTTGTCTTTCACTAGTAGAGGTAGAATTGTGCAAAGAGAACCTAGAGGTCCTAGAGAGCTTTCTACTCAACCTATACAAAGGGGTAGGAGACTAGGAAAACCAAGGAAGATAAGATCTGAAAGAAGTTCAGCTCCTCCCTCTTACCACACTAAATTTCCAGATTTAGACC
Organism: Chamaecyparis obtusa; assembly: GCA_027943335.1. Taxonomy (NCBI): domain Eukaryota; kingdom Viridiplantae; phylum Streptophyta; class Pinopsida; order Cupressales; family Cupressaceae; genus Chamaecyparis; species Chamaecyparis obtusa. The sequence continues at coordinate 1,054,450 of BSBK01001906.1, forward strand.
AAGAAGTTTTTGAAGATCTAGAAGCATTTCAAAGTAAAGTTGTTCCTGAATAGCCACCTAAGGTATATCAGTCACTACCATCCAATTCTAGTACAACATTTCCATCAATGGCAAGGAATCTTCCATTTGTGCCTTTTGATCAAAGGAGTCCTTTAAGGATTACCAACCACAACAACATTCCATTTACAGCCTTAAAAGGGTTACCATCATTCACTGGAGAATGAAAAATAATTGTGATTGAGCATATCAAAGATATTTCTTCTCTTTGCAATGTCCATCACATCATAGAGGAGGATGTAGCTTTGAAGCTATTGGCTACATCATTGAAGGGTAATGCACTAGAATGGTTCAGAACTCTTCCAGTGGCATCTATTGCTACCTAGGATTTATTGGGAGAGAGATTGCCTAAGTTATTTGAAGACAAATTTTACAACTTGTCATTGGTGGAGCAATTGACAACTATCAAAAGGGCTCCAAAAGAAGAGATGAGTGATTTCAATCTCTATTTCTAAAAGACTTGGAACAAAATTCCTGCTATGGTAAGACCCTCTACTGAATATGAATTCTTGTATTTTCTTAAGAGTCTGAATAGTGATATCTCAATCATGATTCAATCTATGGGAGGTAAATCTTTACCTCAAGGTTTTGATACTGTTATTAGGCAAAAAAATAGTCTCATTCAGGCAGTAAAAATAGCTCCCAAGCCACCTATGCCCTTCTTTCCTAGTATTCAATCTAATATGCCATTGGTTATCCCACCTCTTCCTATTTTTCCATCATTCAAAAGCTAAGAGATAGTGCTTGTTACCCCTCTTAATGAGCTACAAAGCATAAAGGATGGCCAACAAAAAACAAAAAGCCTATTGCAAACTTTTGGCAATGAATTAGTAAGCCTTAAGAAGAATCAAGCACAACGAAACCTTGTGCCTCAAAATCAGTTTGCTAGTCCTTCATTCCAATTTCCTAATCATCCTACCTTTTAAGTTAAAAAATAGCAATTTCAAGGAAATAATAATGCAAATAGGGAGAATTGGAATCAGAGACCTTTTAGACCATATAATCCTGCACCTCTTAATGTTGTTAGGGATATAGTACCCAGCTGGAATAACCTTTTTGTTGAGTGGTGTTATCCATGTAATGAATCCCATAATCAATCAAAGTGTACCAATGGAGTGTTCAATTAGGATCTTATGGTACAAAATTGAGTTGATTCACAACAGAATATACCTATTGAGGAGATCCAACAACAATCGGATCTGAATGTTCCAGATACTAGTTTTCTAAATTGGCAAGAGGAGTTTTGTGGGCTGAATGAAGATTCACCTATGTTAGCAAACACTAGAGCTAAGAAGGGAGCTCTAGAATCAGAGCAATCAGCTACCAGGGTTCTTGCTACACCATTTTCAATTTTGAAAGATCCCACAACTGAGCAACAACTAAAGCATGCAGATCAGAGTGGTCCTAGATCTCCTCAAAAGGTACAATTTGTTGTCCCTTTTAATATAGTTGATAGCATGAAGAAAATGAATATCTCTATTTCTTTGTGGGAATATCTAGCCATTCTAGGGCAGGTAGAGATACTTAAGGAAGAGCTATCTAAAAATACAATAATTTCACATTAGGATTTTAAGAAGTCTTCTAGGATTGTTATGGCTAATTCAGAGGTTTTAAATGTGAAAGGAACAATAGTAAAGGAAGGTAAGAAACCTGAAAATGTTAAACCTCCTCCTTTCTATGTGTCCTTAATTATTGGAAATAAATTAGTTCACAACTGTATGGTTGATAGTGGTGCAACCAACATAGTAATGCCTAAAAATATTATTGATTTACTTGATTTGAAGTATGAGCCTCTTGAGAAAGGAGTTGTTCAGTTAGATGGTTCCTTAGTCAAAACTTTAGGAGTTATCAAGAATGCAAGTTTGACACTTCATGCATGTTCAAATTTCTCAATTCCACAGGACATTTATGTTATAGATTTTCCACCCTATTTTGCTCTATGTTTATCTAGAGATTTTATAGCCAAGATAGATGGATACTTTTCATCAGGTCCCACATGTTTTTTAGAACAAGATATGGTACCAAGGTGACCATAAAATTAGAATTATTGACCAAAGATCACATAGAGCCATACAATCCAAGTCCCATTAATGATAGTTGTGTGATCTTTGATTCAGATGAGATCAAGGACTAGCCAGCCTTTAACACTCATATATAGGGAATTCCTGACATTTTACTGGATGAGTGGGCAACTAGAAATGACCAAGATAGTGTTACATATGACGCTAGTTTTGGTAATTACATGATTTTAGAATCTGACCCTATTTTTCCTAACTTGATGAAAGCCCAGGATTCTGATTCAAAACTATCAAATAAACTTTGGGATTTGTATTTTGATGGATCTAGAAATAAGGATGGAGCTAGTATAGGGGTTATGCTTGAGTCACTAGAGGGTGATAAATTTTATGCTACATCTAGGTTATCATTTCCTTGTTCTAAAAATGTGGTTGAATATGAAGGTTTGATTCGAGGCTTAGAGTGGGAAAGAAAGAGAAACATCAAATGCTTGAGGGCATTTGGGGATAGTGAATTGATAGTCAACCAGGTGAGAGGTTTCATTGTTGTTAAGAGTGGTATCTTAAAATTGTCTAAGTCCAAAGTATTTGATATTCTGGATGATTTTGATGCATTTAACCTGATCTATGTGCCTAGAAGGAAAAATCAACATGCTGATAGGTTAGCAGCTATTGGTGCACATGTTTCTATTTCATAAAATAAAGGTGTCATCTATGATCAGTCTCATATTAAGATTGTTGTTAGGCCACCCATTCAAGATAATGATGTTAACTGGTAGGTTTTCAATACTAATGAACAGATTTTGAGTTTTATGGCTAAAATAGATGCCTTTATAGTTCCCAAGGATAACAAGGTGAAATAGCAAATGGAAGATCAGATTATATAGGTGAAAACAAACAAGCTTCCTAAAGGATTGGTCATCTTAGAGTCTACCTTCAATTTTGATGATCATTTCAAGAGGAACAAGACCAGCATGCTGATCAAAGAAGATCATTATGAGGAAGTTGAGATTTTTAGAGATAAATTTTTAAAGGTTGGTAAAATTAACTCCCCTTAAGAAAAAGACCTTTTTATTGCTTTATTCAGATAATTTAATGATATATTTTATTGGGACTATGCTGATTTAAAAGGTTTTGATCCCTAATTGACCCAGCATACAATTGAATTAGAGCCCAACTCCAGGCCAATTAGGCAAAGACAAAGGCTAATTAACCCCAAATTAGAGCCCCTAATGCTTAAAGAGATGAATAAATTGCTGGATAGTGGGATAATTTTTCTTATAAAATATACATCCTAGGTTTCAAATCTAGTTCATGTGAGGAAGAAGAATTGGGATATTAGATTATGTGTTGATTTTAGAGACCTTAATAGGGCATCTTTGAAAGATAAACACCCTCTCCCATCAATGGAACAAATTCTATAGTATGTTTCTGGTTCTAAAAGATTTTCCCTTCTAGATGGGTTTTATGGTTATAACCAGATTTAAAATAACCTTTACAACAAAATGGGGAACCATGGCTTACAAAAGAATTCCATTTGGTTTATCAAATGAAGGAACCACATTCCAAAAAGCTATGGACATGGCTTTCAAAAATATGATGTATAAATTTGTTTTGGTGTACTTAGATGATGTTACCATTTACAGAAAAGTTACAGACCAACATATAGGCCATTTAAGACAAGTGCTTCAAAGATGCAAAGATTTTGGTATCTCTCTTAATCCTAAGAAATCATTTTTTGCAGTTCATGAGGGTAAACTTTTAGGTTATCAAGTGTCAAAAGAAGGAACAACCATAGATCCTAAAATAATCCATGCAATTCTGGATTTATCATTGCCAAACCATAAAAAGGGATTGCAGAGTTTTATTGGGAGGATAAACTTTGTTAGGCGCTTTATTCTTGATATTGCCAATTTATTGAAGCCATTAACTGCAATGTTGAAGAAAAATGTTCCATTCAGTTGGACTAATGAGGGAAGGTTAAGTTTTGAACAGATCAAACAAACGCTATCATCAGCCCCTACATTAAATAATCTTGATTTTTCTAAGGATTTTATCTTATATGCTTATGGAGGCTATGATACAGTTTCAACAATGTTTGTGCAAAAGAATGAGGACAATCAAGAGAAGCCAATTGCCTTTTTTAGAAAAGGAATGGATGACTATGAGAAAAGGTACAGTTTTGTTGAAAGACATGTTCTTGCTGTAATTAAAGCTTTAAAGAAGTTTAAACATCTAGTTGCTAGAAATAAAATTCATTAAATGATTGCACATCCTATCAGAGCACCAGGTTCTACACTGGGAACTCTGGGAAGTTGTGTGCCCATTAGATGTTTAAACTGTTAAAACTTGAAACCAAACATAGACATATAACTCTTTTGTGTTCTTGCTTCTCTTAAATGTCTATGAGATATCACCTTGTCTAGTGATTTTCATAGGTGTTTGAACTGTTTATTGCATATGGTTATCTTCTGTAATGCATCTAGGGTGAAATACCTTTGGATGTCATGAAGCAATTACTCCCTTGAGTGTGGCTACTACTAGTCACCTTGTTATGTGGATGTGTTATGATTGATGATTCATTTTTAGTTGATTTATGAATTGTTCATGTTGTCTATGGGCTAGCATTGAAATTTTTGAGCTTTCTTGTGATTGGAATAGTCACCTAACTCTCTTTTCATTATCTATTTTGTGACGCTAGTCACACTTAATTTATTCTTGAAATGGAGATCTCCTATGATTTAATGTTGGACCTGTGATTTCCCCACTTGGGTTTTACCTTCTTGAATTTTATGGTGGCTACTTCAAATGTTTGTTATTGTTGGCCCTATTCTATTATAAGTGTTGTTTCTATCATGTTCATCATGAACCCCTGATAGTATGTATAAGGGAGGACATCCTGGAGATGGTACTATGCTATTTTGTGTGAGATTAGGATCATTGTGTATCTTATATGGTTGCATAAGTGTTGCATTAACTAGATAGATTTTCATGAACTTCTCAACTTATTAATTGTTATAGATATGAATATGTGTTTTATGCAATTGATCCTAGATGTATTCTGTATTGATGAATGAATAAAGGTTTAGATCTATTTTCTAATTGTTAATAAATGATTGATTGATGTGAATTTTTGTTATTCCTAACCAGAATTATATTGTTCTTAATGACTAAATGTCATGTTCCTACCTTATGACTTGTTTTCAAATGTCATGTTTTATCTTTAGTAAATGCTTTGTGTTTGGGGGTATGCATATCCTTATCTATTTGTAGGCTTCTAGGAGTAAGCCTAATCCTAGGGGGGGTGGATGTAGTACCTCACCCCTAGTCTGATTTTATAAATGATAATATTTCTTTAGGATGATAGATTATACGTTAAGAAATCATTGATGTTTATGATTTTACTGACCCCATACTTGCATGTGTATGGTTGATGTGTTTATTTTACATTTCTGTTTGATGTGTCTGATGTGGTTGAGGGATGGAGTCATAGTTACTTGCTTGCGAGATCCACATGATCAGCCGATCCCCGCCATTGTCTATTATATAGTTGTATATGTATGTACATGCGGGTTTTGTATGTAGGTTTATAGGTACCAGGCATCGACTTCCTTGAATTGTCAGGATGAGCATGCCCTATCGCAATATCTCAAATGGTAAGAGAGGGGAGATAACACGGATCCAAAATCCTAACACAAACCCGTTTATCTTAGTATAAGTATCTGTTGACTACCATATCTGAATTTGTCAGGTTGGCAAAGTTCGTGGATCCCTTTCTGGTGTTGTTTGGTTTTGGTTTTGTCTGATTTTATCTCATTTGGCTTCAGTTGATTTGTGGTTATGTGGGTGATTTTTATGTGATTTTTCATTTATTAATTATAGTTGATTTATGTTTATATAGATTATTTTATGTGATTATCAATGTTAGGTGCATAGTTGAATTTTATGATTAAATATGCTCCTATGATTAATTGAGGAAATATAGAGGAAATTAAATTAAAGTTGATTATTTGAGTATTTGGAAATCAATATTGATTATATCCTAAGTTTATTTTGATGAAATTTAATTAAAATCAAATAATTATTTATTTGGATTTAATTGATTATTTTATTAATAATTGAGTTTTATTATGTTTGTGAGTATTATTAAATAATTAAATATTTAATTACATATTTTAGGATGCATTAAGTATTTTATTTATTTAATATGTGTTTTAAATTATTAACATGTGCATAATTGAAAAGTGAGTTGTGGTAAAAAAGTGAACAACTAGTTTTCAAAAGTCAAGTTGTGTTGTGCATTTAAAAGATATTTTAATTAATTAATTAATATTTACTTTCAATTTTGGAGTTAGAGTCTGATCAGGAATTGTCTTATGAGTCATTTTTTATTTGGAGTTGAACTGTGAGTTAGCTTTTGAGTTGTCTTTAGGGATTGCACGAATTTGGGAATTGAATTCCTATTAGGAAATTATTGCATTCATTTGAGATTAGACAGGTTTCTTTGGAGGAGATTTTTGGGAGAGCTTTTGTGCTTGAAATTTTAGAGATTTGTGGATTGTTGTGGTTGCTTGTTGATTTGGGGTTTGATTGTGCATCTAGATCTGGTTCTTGCGTTCATCATAGTTCTCAAATTTGCAAATAGGATTGGATTTGGAAGTAATTTCACTCTCAGATCTTCTACAGGGGTTTCATTACAATTTCTAGCATTGGAACCAAGGTAGGATCTGGAATTCTTGTTTTGTGCTTTCTATTATTTTATTTAGTAAAATTTTGTGTTTGATTAGATCTGGATTAGTTTCATTAGATATGTATGTTTTCTTGAATTTTGGGTATTAGAGAAACCCCAGATCTGTGGTTTTATGTTTTTTATGATTACTTGGCATTGTACCATTATGCTGGTAAAATTTTATTACAAGTTTGTCTACGATTTGCTTGTAAATTAAAAAATCAAATCTGGTATATAGTTAGTCTATAGAGTTGAAAGAAAATTAATCCCCTTGAGAAGAAATTCAATTTGGTTGAAAAACCCAATTTTAGTAAAAAAAAAAGTCAACTTGCTGGAAAAGTACAGTAAAAGAAAAAAAAATGCAGTCAATAAAATACACCAGTCAAATGTTAAACTTGAGACATGATTTTAGTGTTTATTATGATAAAATATATGTCCTTCTTGGAAAGGAATATATTCTTTTCTTTGGAATCTGAATTTAAATTGTTGAAAGAAAATTTATATTCTATTAAAAAAAATGTCCTATTCTGATTTTTGTTAATTTCACAATTAATTTTAAAAAAAATATAACATTAAAAAAAAAAAGCTTGTTTAGATATTTATTAAAAATATTTTTTTAAAAAAAAATTAAAATTTTTATGGGGGCGGGGACCACCACACCCCCCAACCCCCACCTATATACTACCACTCATCGGGGGTACTGCTGACGGCAGTATTGTCTCTGCCGTGTGCAGGGAAGTACTATCGAAGGTAGTACCGGCCCTAGGCACGGCATTCGAAAAAGAAAGGGGGGGTGGTGGGGACCACCACGTCCCCCACTACATGTATTATTTTTTTTAATTTATTAAAATAAAATTTCATTTTGTTAATTTGTGTTTTTTTATATGTAAATTAAGTTAAGTTAAATTTAGTTTAGTTTATATTTTTATTTAATTTATAATTTATTTAATTTGTTACTTATTTAATTTATAATTTAATTAGTATGTAAATTAATTTAATTTGTATTTTAAATTAGATTGTTATGTATATATATATATATATATATATATATATATATATATATATATATATATATATTTAAATCTATTATTTAACTTAGTTTAAATAACTTGTTTATTGGATTAAATTAAATTTGTATAGTAAATAAGTTAAACTAAATTTTTTAGTTGTTAACTTAATTAATTTGGAATTTCAGTATTCTATACTAATATGAGATCTATTTAAAATCATAGAAAGCCTTATATGAAAATTTATTGATGAATAAAGTGTGACCATACTCTTTTGATTTTCATCTGTGTGCATTAAGTTTATTTGATTAGTAATATAACTTTTATATGTGAGTATAGGCTTAAGTTATGTGCTTAAAATCTTTCATTAGATTATACTATTAGTTTTCAGTTTTGTTATCTATTGATCATATAGCTAAATATATGTTTACATTAGGATGTGCTTCTCTCATAGTACGTTTAAATTTAAATGACCATTTTTTTGGGAATTGAAATGCATCTATTGAAATTGGGCTTTTTGTTATGTTAAATCCATAGGACAACATGACGGGATATTTCTTATTTATGACATTGTTGTGATGTTTATGTTCAAACTCTCCTAGTAGGTTTATGTGCTCTTATGCTTGGTTTAATTATGTTCAATATGGAATTTTAATATAGTTTTCAGTTTTCTATGATGCATTGTGTCTTCTTTGCGCCTAGAGTTTTTTTCCTTTGCTTAATGTGTTTTGGGGCACTAGAAGACCTAAGGGAAAGACAGAGGCCAGGGTTTGTGTCAGTTGTTCTTGATTTCAGTATTATGGTTGGATGTGTGTGTTGAGATCCTATTATACCCTGATTGACCATATAGGCTCATGATATTTTTGTATTTTTCTTTTGGTGCCTTTGTAATCATTTCTAGTTCTTGTATGTGAAACTGGATTTGGGATTACCTAGATATGTACTTGTTTGATTTTTGAGAGATATGTGAGCCTAGGGTAGTTTACCTAGATATGTAGTAGGAGGTGGCTTGCAATAAGCATTGGGGCCCACAAGTGACTGCCAGGATCACTTATTGTTAAGTATCTTAATCAAGTGATAACTAAATATAACATTGAGAGATTTTAAAATGAACCTAATAAGTTATGGTTTCCTCACCCTGGCTTAGTGCTAGTACAGACTAAGGTGGGAATGGAGAAGATGACTAGCCCCCTTTTAAGGGATGAGTTGGCATAGTTGATGGCTTCATCAGTATGAGAAGTCATTGACACCATGTAAGGTCACTTGGGTGTCGAGATCCAGCAAGATTACCAAGACAAAACTCAAGGGCTAGACATACATGATGACACCTTCCTATGCATAGTCTAGTTATCCTACATGTGTCAGTTGCCTCTAGAGTAGTGAGTCTTTCATGGCATTATTATTTATCACCTTGAGTTAGAGAGCTTTTAGGAATCATTTCCTTAGCTTGATCTATTTGATGTTGGTTTTCGAGTGGGATCTATTGTTATCTCCTCAACATGATAGGAGTGGACCATTTAGGTTCACGAGGTCAGGAGGTAGTGGTTCTTTTACCATTTGAGATTCTGACATTTGTGCACCAGTGCTGGATGATCCCTATAGTAGTTGTTCCTTCTTGATCTTCATTTTTGGAGATGTGTTCTTCTTCATGAACTTCTTCCTTGTGATCTTGTATCTTTGTATCAGTTCTTCAAAGATATCATGATGTACTTCTTTTCAGTTATTATATTGCATACCTTGCGACATGTGTAGTGGATGAAGGTTATTATGGATACCTTATGGTATTAGATGTAATTATGTTATCTTCTAGGTGATGTTGTTCTTATCTTTCATTTGCTTATGTGAGTTTTGTAATTGTACCTAATCTAAGTTAATTAATTAATGTTAAGTAATCTTTGTCAAGGAACCCTTGAGAGTTGTAACCTATGTTGGTTGTTTATGTTATGTGAGTTAATGGTAATTGCTTCCACATTAGTGTTTATCTTGTATGTTAACTTTATAAAAAAAAGTATTTCACAAACTTAGTTGCATGTTAGGTTAAGTTCTTTTGGGTTCCCTGGCGAGGCATTACACATCCTAGCATTAAATAATTCCTTTTAAATAAAGATGTAAATGAGAAAAGAGAAGGATGGATCAAAAAAAATTATGGAATATGATGTGCATATCCATGTGACAAAGCTGGTAAGAGGCAAAGGTTTATGTGCCCAGATGGTAGAAGAAGAAGAATCTATAACTAATGAAGAGGCTATCTTATTCCATGGTAATTATGTACTTAATGATAATTTAGCAACATGGTTGTCTGATATGACCAGATTTCTATAAACTAGACAATGTCCAATTAGTCTTGATAAACCCAAAAGGAGGTATTTCAAATTACAGTCTATTCCTTATGTTTTAATTGATGATTCAATTTATAGAAAGGACTATTTTGGTATGATGTTGAAATGTATTGATTATGTTGATCAAAGAAAAATATTATCTGAATTTCATGATGGATCATGTGGAGGACACTTCAATCTTAAGACCATAGCTTGGAAAATATTGAGAGTTAGTTATTACTGGCCTGATTTGTTTAAGGATGCCCATTCTTGGGCAAGAAGATGTTAGAATGCGTCATGTTTGCAGGAAAGCAAAGGCTAGTAGCATTTCCATTGAAGCTAATCATTGTGGATCAACCATTTAACAAGTGGGGAGTGGAATTTATTGGTCCAATTAATCCTAATTCTAGTGCAGGTCATAAATGGATCTTGATTGCAACAGACTATTTTACAAGGTAGATTGAAGCCATACCATTGAGGCTAGGAATCAACTGGATCTATTGTTCTTAAATTCTATGAAGACATTATAACCAGGTTTGGTGTTCCTTAATCAATAATTTTAGATAATGCATTAGCTTTTGTTGGTTCTATAATAATAGAGTGGGTTGTTAGGAATGGCATTTATTTGAATACATCATCTAAATATTACCCCCAGGGTAATGGACTTGCAGATTCTACTAACAAAAACCTCATAAGGATCATCAAAAGAACTTTGCACGAGAACAAAAGAGATTGGCATTCAAAATTGAAGGCAGCCTTGTGGATGGTTAGAATAACTCCAAAGTAGATCATTGGGAGCTCACCTTATGTACTAGTTTATGGTAAGGAGGATAGATTGCCAATTTCAACTGAGTTTCCAACTTTGCAATTAGCTGATCAGATGTTGTTATTTGAAAAAGAAGATCCCCTTAAGTTAAGGTATGGTGAGTTGTTATAGCTTGAAGAAGAAAGGAAGAAAGCTTTAAAGAATATGGAACTAAGGAAAAATTAGACCAAGAGATCTTTTGACAAAAGAGCTACACCCAAGGAATTCAAGGAGGGTGATTTAGTTCTAAAATGGGATGTACTAAAGAGTAGGCTAGGACAACATGATAAATTTGACAACTTTTGGTCAGGCCCATTTGTCATTTTAGAATGTAAAGAGAACAATGCCTTTCAATTATCTACAATAGATGGAGAAATCTTGCAGATTCCAGTTAATGGGATCCACCTCAAGCTTTTCTTTGAGGGTTAGTTTTTCAGTTTAGTTTCATTTCAATAAGTGTTTTCTAGCACTAGGTCTTTAGGTTGCATGAGTCTTAGTTTAAGTGCATTTTCATTTCAATAAAGGTTGTATTCATAATTTTTGGTTTGTTAACTTCATTTCCCAATGATAAGGTCTTTAGTTCATGTCTAGCAAGCAAACATCCAGCAGAAGTTGCCAAAATTGTTACCCTAATTTTCACCATGCAAGATGATGAACATAAATAGGAAAACATTGCCTATAGGAATCTATTTAATACTACTTTTTAGGCGATGTAGATTAACATTTTATTATTGCATTCATATTAATTTTTTATATTGTACTCTAAGTATTGATCACATTCAAATTTTCAAATTTATAATTAATCATTACATTATGCATTCAAATTGAATGTAATAAACAAATGTTCTTTCATATTTCATCTTTCATGTCCAAACAAAGTACATATTATAGAATAGAAATCATGATAGAAGTAAGAGTAGGGTCCCATGCATTGCCTTGGTCATCTACATATTGTTGGTTGGTTTTTCTATCAAATCTTCAGGTCCATTGTCCATGTCTTCATCTCTTAGGGGTCTTTAGGGTTTTTTCCTACATCATGAGAGTGAAAATATATTAGATCCAATTGGATCTAAGAAATGCATGAAACAAAAACATCATACAACAATCAATCTTTTAGAGCTGCACATCTTTCTATGATATCAATGCAATAAGAAAATATACATCCACATAAACTAAAAATTAGTATTAAAGGGACATGACCCCATGAAACCTTTTATTATTTATGGTCATCATTATGCATGTTGTTTTTATATTTAAACCAAATATCTGAATCAAAGGGACTTAGTTCTTGTAGCTGAGAAACCTTTTTCAGAAATAGTAGGATCTTATTAGGTTAGTGAACAACATCAATAGACTGGTATTAATTCATAAATGTCACCATACTTGGCATTCACACAAAACTAATATTTTGATCATGTTCACTAACCTAATAAGATGAGTTTGATGTTATTTCTAAGCTTGACAGAGTCAAAGATGAAGTGCTCAATTGATTGGTTTTCATATCACAGTCAGAAGAAGATGATGCAATATCAAAGTGCATTAAAAGATGTTATAGCCTATGCATGTAAAGACAGAGAATTCATAACTGATGTGCACTGTAATGAAGGATTATTCCTTTTCAAATAATGACAAATGAAACTGCATATCTAGATTATGAATTTAAAATGAATGTGCTTTGTTGCAAGTACAAGAAAGAGAGATAGCCATGTTGTATATGCAAAAATCCTATATGATAATGACTAGTAATAGTGATAATAAATTGCCTAATCATATGATAGTGTTGAATACAAAATAATACAGGAAGTGACCAAACAATAGTGTCGTAGGCCAAAAGATTCATGTTCAAATCATAGTGGTGAAGAAAAGGTACAAGAATTTTATTACAAAGTATCAAGAAATGTTTACTTTTTGGTGTTTTTGAGTGTCACGAGACCATACTCGAGCCTCTTAAACAAATAAACTAAACATTTTTACATTTTTTGCATTTCATATTAGTGAAAAAATCATTTGCACTGATCACTGTCATTTTAACTATGTAAAATCAGTCAGCATGTAATAGACAACATAGTATTTTAAAGTTAAGAAAATATTGCAAAGGGATCATAGTCTACAACATAGATCAAAACTTGGTGGTTTTTGTTCAAATGACAGAGCTGTAGAGAATAGAAGATGCATTATTTGAAGAAATCAAGTTCAGATTGCAAGTTTGGTGTTTGTGAGTGTCATGAACCCGTGCTTGAACTTCACAAACTACTATTTTTTCTATATTTTAAACCAGACAACAACATAATATTTAAACATTCTTTTTGTATTCAAGTTTCATGGACAGGGCTCAAAGCACAGTTAGGATTTGAAGATAAAAACATGGTGATCTCAGTTTAGAAAAGAAGAAACAAGTTCAAAACTAGCATGGTCACTATTGTCAGTCAACAGTGGACACAATAAGAAATAGAGCTGAAGATAAATAAAATCTATTTTAATGGATCTTCAAACACCAGTTCCAGTACAAAAGAACAAGCATGATAATGATCATGATCAATAGTGATAGAAATGATTGGTGCACAAGACAATAATACTAGAGTTGATTGGTGTAAAAAAGACAAGAAACCCCTAATTCATTGCAAGCAAGAAGCTTGAACTCGGCATCAACAAAATATTCAAATGAAGCAAACCAAAGAAAAGAGGAGAGTCACTTATCTCTTAGTTGAGTTCTCTATTGTCCAAGTTTAAGTTCAAGGCTCAAGTTCCAGATCTAGAGCCACAATCATAGTTGCAAAGCTCAAATCAAGTCCAAGTCACAAGAGAAGCTTTAACCCGAGTTCTAGCTATTTCAAGCTCGTTCTGAAGCTATGAGTGAAATAAACAATAATTATAGCCCAAGCTTCATGTTCATGTTCTAGTCACAAGTCAGCCCAAGCTTTATGCTCATGACAAAGCCCAACTTTGGTTAGACAAGCTGAGCTTTATGCTCATGATTCATGCCATGTATAGATTTCAAATTCCCAAAGCTAGGTTCCAATCTTCACAACTCAAGCTCAGATGTAACAATGAGCTTTGAGTCAAGGCTTGAGCTCAAGTTTACAATAGTCACAGCCCCAAACCATGGATTCCAAGCCCGAATCACAAGCTAATCAAAACCCAAGCTCTCATATTCAAAGTTGAGCTTGTTCTCACAATCCTGAATTCTTACTACACTACCTAAGCTTCATGATCATGATTCATGCAAAGAGGAGAGAAGAAGGCTCGAGTTCAAGTTATTTATAGCTTGATTATTAGAGTAAACAATAGTCCCAGCCAAGCTCCTGGCAACATATAATACTCACAGCTATAGCCTGATAAGTCAAAGAAATCTCAATCACTGCCTGAGGCCTTCAAGATAGAGTGTAAACCTCAACCTACCAGTAAAAAACCAAGGAAATGCCACAGTTCTGCACAAAAAATTTCCATTATTTAGGGTTATCCCTAACATTTATCCCCAAAATGCAAGCATAACAAAAAGACCAAGGAAAAATCCGAATTGATAAATTTGAAGTCCGAAAGATAGAGGTAGTTAATCCCTTAACTCCAACAGGCATATGGAAGCTAGTGCCTCGAAAATGAAAATGCCACCTTGAATTTTACCTTTGATATTTCACATGGGTTGCGGATTGCATAGTGGTCATCTTGACCTTCTTTGTAATTGTTTAGACTTAGGTTTTTATGCTAAGTTTAAGTTTTGTATAGGCTAGATATATATTGAGTTTAACTCAATTAAATGTAACATTTTGGTATATTCTTTAAAGGATGTTTATCTTAAAAAAACCAACATTAGGGGCTGGTTCAGTGGTATTGTATAGGCTTGAAGTTAGGGTTTCTTGGCAAGATTAAGGGGGCTAAATTGGATTTGATTTAGGGCTAAAGAAGGGGGCTAGATTTTTGAATTTGGGGCCTTAGGAGGCTATAAGATTGAATTTCTTTATCAATTTTGGGGGTTCAAGATTGTTGAGAGGAGGACTTAGTGTAATTTTTGTTTCTCTGTGCCTTTGGCTTATGTTTTTGTAACCTATCTTCAGATTTTTAGGAATATAATGCAAGTATCCCATATTCCATACATTTTTTGAGTATTGAGTTCAATCCTTTTCATCTTTTGCATTTAAGTGTTTATTTTTTTTATAACAAGGAGAAGTGAATTAATCTGATTCCTCCTCTTAGTGATAAAAATCAAAACTTTTTATAGAAATTGTACATTTGTTGACAAATTATCACTGTTTGTGGTGTATACCCTAATAGTGATTCTAGTTTAACCTATATGTTGAATAGTGAATGATAATACAATCTCATTAGTATGTGCATTATGGATGCTAGTTGGAATAACAAATAAGTTTGAGTTCAATTTTGATGTTTCACCCCATTTTCATTTTAGTTTTAAAGCTATTTCTTTCTTCCCTTTTCCCAATCAAAGTTTAGTTCAGGTGATATTCCAAATCCAATAGGAACCAGCCTAGAATCTGGAGACTCATTCTCAATCAGAGTCTACCCAAAATGTGAGAAGGTTTCCATGTTAGCATGAAATATTTGTGTACCCTAATGCCTAAGTTAGGGTGATATTTCAAGGCTTTAACTTAGATTCATCCTGACTTTATGATATAGAAAGATAATTGAATTCTGGATTCTACATTTTGATTTACGTTATCTTATGGAATAGGAAATTGAGATAGTTGTGATGTTGATTTCCTAATGTATTGGTTTTGCATTTGACTTAGGGTTACTTGTTTAAGTGAAATTGAACTTACATGTGATGCTTACACAAATAGGATACAATATGTTTTATGTTTATGTTGAAATCATGAAATGTTGTTTCTCAATGTATTCATATTTGAATGTTATTATAGATCCTATTTCTCTTTCAATATGATTATATATGCGATGATTTCATGTGGTAATAATATCTGAATCAAGTGTGCAGGATTATGACCATGATTTTAAATGCGGGGAAAAAAAGATGGATCAATGTGAAAATTGTAAAAGGACAAGGTCAACTCTATGAAGAGAATGACCTCATTATTATGTGTTTTAAATTCATAAATGTGATGTATGAGTGAATTTTATTTGTAAGTATTTTTAAGTGCATAATTGGATGCAAATTATGTGTGTAAATGTAAATGTGTTTATCCATTTGGCATTCCATGTGTAAAACTAAGTGGTGTGATGTGTACTTTCTTTTGTTGTGTCACTTGATACTAGTGTTATGTGTTGGCATGCCTAAGTGGAATGTTTGACCTTACCTTACCCTTAGGTCACCTTGTGAGTCCCTAGGTGTAGTTACTTGGTTAGGGAACCAAGGCATGAGTCACATCTCTCCCCATTTTCGTGAGTTAACTTCACATGGGGTTTAGAGAGGTTAAATTGAGGCCTAGGGATTGGTTAATGTTAGTTCTAGGTACCCTAATGCATATATATAGGTATGGGGGTCATTTTTTACCTTTTTAATCACCCAAAGCTTCTAAATGGCCTCTTAAAGGGAGCCTTCTTTGAGAGTGACGAATTTGGGTATGCTTTCAAGGTTAGTTCCTTTTCCCATGTCTTGATTATCCTCATATTCATTAGTTAGGGGCATGTGCCAAGAAAATAAGAACCGAGACATCTACTTCACCTTGGGATGAGGGTAGAGAAGAAAGAATGTTTTTCTATTAGGAAAAAGAGACAAGAGAGAGGAAAACTTCTACTACATGCAATTTGGTTTTGAAGAGAATTCATCTTGGTAGATCTAGAGGCTTAGAGAGAGAAGAAGGAAAATCTAGGAAAGGAAAAATTGAGCTCTCCATCAAAATTCACCTTGCCATATTCTTGAAGAAAGGTAGGTGCATCTATCATGAAAGACTTGATCTATGTAAATGTATAGTTTTGTTGAATTATGTTGTGAGAATGTTGTGTTGTGCTTTCAACTTGATTTAATGAAGTTTTCTTGATTTTCTTTGATTTGTTTATGAATGTTTTGGGAGTGCAAGACTATACTCATCCTTGGGAGGATTTGAGAGTCTTGGGGTGAGGGGGTTAGTTGGAAATATCTCTTTGTGAAGAGCATGGATGTATGGGCATCCATGTAGCCTATGTGTTTTCTTGCTAATTGGGGGACATAAGGGAAGTTGAGTTATGCTTTGTGATGAGCAAGTTGGTTTTCGAGATGAGCCTTGGGAAGGCATGTAATGTAAGAGTAAGAAATTCTTGTTTTTGTGTTTTAAGTATGGCTTCTCCATTGGATCAATTCCACCTTCACCCATTGATGGATCAAATGTGATCCTTGTGCAAACTTTGGGAATGGGAGTTATGTTTGTAAAAATTCATGTTGTACAAGTTTAGTATTGTGTGTTGAGTGTGTTTGTTTCCTATCCTACCTTGTTTCCCCTAGCTTGGGGGTGGCCATGTAATGGCCTTAGCTTGGAGGTGAGCCTCCATGGTCATGTAAGAAATGTTTTGTTTGCGGGTTTTCATAAAGATTGAGTTGGAGAGTCTTCAAAGTAGTTATGCTCATGTGGAAGCTTAAAGTCTTTGAATGGAGGAATGATTTCATATGTAACTAATTTATTTATTGTGAAATTCCAATTGTAAGGAATGTTTCCATTAGTATTTAACTTGCAATAGATTGAGAAAGGATGAACATTTTTATTCTATGTCTTGATGTGAAGGTTTGAGTTGGTCTCCTTTGGAAATATAGGATAGTTATGATGCTTTTGTTGTTAAGCATAGGAGAAATGCAGTAATTTGATTTTTTTACTTTGCCTAAATGATTATTTCATTTGTGTAATCATTTCTTTCAAAAAAAATATACATTTAGTTTTGTTTTATATATTAAAATGAACTTTCCATTGTTGTAATATTTTCTGAAAAATAAAGATGTAAATTTAAATAGGTAAATTGTTCATTATTATAGTTATGAGGAAGAAGAATAGAAAATAGTAAATTATATAATTATAGTATGCCTTATGTTTTCATAATTGAATTCATTGTTTAGAGTGTTCACATTTTTCATGTTAATTTTGGCATTTAAAAAAAAAGAAGGTAGATTTAAAATTAAATATTTAAAATTCATTTAAATGATGCAATAACCTAAATTTGCATTCAACATCTAATTACATAATTT